>CM077193.1:15165643-15180643 GCA_039654625.1 Rhinogobio ventralis
TAACCCTAACCCTAACCCTAACCCTAACTAACCCTAACCCTAATCTAATCCTAATCTAACCCTAACCCTAACTTTAACCCTAACCTAACCGTAACCCTAACCCTAACCCTAACCCTAACTAACCCTAACCCTAATCTAATCCTAATCTAACCCTAACCCTAACCATAACCCTAACATTAACCCTAACCCTAACGCTAACCCTAACCCTAACCCTAACCGTAACCGTAACCGTAACCGTAACCGTAACCCTAAGACTAACACTAACACTAACCCTAACCCTAACCCTAACCCTAATCTAACCCTAACCCTAACCCTAACCTAACCGTAACCCTAACCCTAACCCTAACCCTAACACTAACACTAACCCTAACCCTAACCTAACCCTAACCCTAACCCTAACTAACCCTAACTAACCCTAACCCTAACCCTAACCCTAATCTAACCATAATCTAACCCTAACTTTAACCCTAACCTAACCGTAACCCTAACCCTAACCCTAACCCTAACCCTAACCCTAACCCTAACCCTAACTAACCCTAACCCTAACCCTAACCCTAATCTAATCCTAATCTAACCCTAACCCTAACTTTAACCCTAACCTAACCGTAACCCTAACCCTAACCCTAACCCTAACCCTAACTAACCCTAACCCTAATCTAATCCTAATCTAACCCTAACCCTAACCATAACCCTAACCCTAACCCTAACGCTAACGCTAACCCTAACCCTAACCGTAACCGTAACCGTAACCCTAACACTAACACTAACCCTAACCCTAACCCTAACCCTAACCCTAACCCTAATCTAACCCTAACCCTAACCCTAACCCTAACCCTAACCTAACCGTAACCCTAAGCCTAACCCTAACCCTAACACTAACACTAACACTAACCTAACCCTAACCCTAACCCTTACTAACCCTAACCCTAATCTAACCCTAACATAACCCTAACCCTAACTCTAACCCTAACCCTAACCCTAACCCTAACCCTAACCTAACCTAACCTAACCTAACCGTAACCGTAACCGTAACCGTAACCGTAACCCTAGCCCTAACCCTAACCTAACCGTAACCGTAACCCTAACCCTAACCCTAACCCTAACCCTAACCCTAACCTAACCGTAACTGTAACCCTAACCCTAACCCTAACCCTAACCCTAACCTAACCCTAACCCTAACCCTAACTAACCCTAACCCTTATCTATCCCTAATCTAACCCTAACCCTAACTCTAACCTAACCCTAACCCTAACCCTAACCTAACCTAACCTAACCTAACCTAACCTAACCTAACCCTAACCTAACCCTAACCCTAACCCTAACTAACCCTGACCCTAATCTAACCCTAATCTAACCCTAACCCTAACCCTAACCGTAACCGTAACCGTAACCCTAACCCTAACCCTAACCTAACCCTAATCTAACCCTAACCCTAACCTTAATCGTAACCGTAACCCTAACCCTAACCCTAATCTAACCCTAACCCTAACCCTAACTCTAACCTAACCCTAACCCTAACCCTAACCCTAACCCTAACTCTAACCTAACCCTAACCCTAACCTAACACTAACCTAACACTAACACTAACCGTAACCGTAACCGTAACCGTAACCCTAACCCTAACCCTAGCCCTAACCCTAACCTAACCTAACCTAACCCTAACCCTAACCCTAACCCTTACCTTAACCCTAACCCTAACCTAACCCTAACCCTAACCGTAACCGTAACCGTAACCGTAACCGTAACCCTAAACCTAACGCTAACGCTAACCCTAACCTAACCTAACCTAACCTAACCCTAACCGTAACCGCAAACGTAACCGTAACCGTAACCCTAACTAAACCTAACCCTAACCCTAACCCTAACCCCAACCTAACCCTAACCCTAACCCTAACCCTAACCTAACCTAACCCTAACCCTAACCTTAACCTAACCCTAACCTAACCCTAACTCTGACCCTAACCCTAACCCTGACCCTAACCTAACCTAACCTAACCCTAACCCTAACCTCAGAAGACCTCAGTTAAGGCGGCATAGAAAATGTTCAAGATATATGTCCAATTGTTCAAAATTGGACTACTGTCTGATTGATATAACATCAGAAGGAGTCTAAAGTAGGAATGGAAAATAAATTTTGAAGACTCTGAAGACAGAAATATGTTCAAAAGTTCAAATATGGTCTACCGTCTGACTGATATAACATCAGAAGGAGTCTATGAGTATGTATGGAAAGTTCAGGATTGAGAACTCCTAATTGAGTCCTCAATTAGTCTGTACAGAAAATGTTTAAGAAATATGTTCAATAGGTCAAAATTCAAGATCAAAGCCTTGAGAACTCTTTGTTCTAAAGAAAAAGTTCAGTATGTCAAATATGGACTACTGTATGGTTGATGAGACATCAGAAGGCCTCAATAAGGCGGCATAGAAAATGTTCAAGATATATGTCCAATAGGTCAAAATTGGACTACTGTCTGATTGATATAACATTAGAAGAAGTATAAAGTAGGAATGGAAGATAAAGTTTAAAGACTCTGAAGCCAGAAATATGTTCAAAAGGTCAAATATGGTCTACCGTCTGACTGATATAACATCAGAAGGAGTCTATGAGTGTGGATAGAAAGTTCAAGATTGAGAACTCATTGTCTTGAAATAATTTCAGTATGTCAAATATGGACCACTGTATAGTTGATTAAACATCATAAGATCTCAATTAGGCGGCATAGAAAATGTTCAAGAAATATGTCCAATAGGTCAAAATATAGTCTACCGTCTGACTGATATAACATCAGAAGGAGTCTATGAGTATGTATAGAAAGTTCAGGATTGAGAACTCCTAACTGAGTCCTCAATTAGTCTGTACAGAAAATGTTTAAGAAATATGTTCAATAGGTCAAAATTCAAGATCAAAGCCTTGAGAACTCTTTGTTCTAAAGAAAAAGTTCAGTATGTCAAATATGGACCACTGTATGGTTGATGAGAAATCAGAAGGTCTCAATTTGGCGGCATTGAAAATGTTCTAGAAATATTTTCAATAGGTCAAAATTGGACTACTGTCTGATGGATATAACATCAGAATGAGTCTAAAGCAGGAATGGAAGATAAAGTCAGAGGCCAGAAAGATGTTCAAAAGGTCAAATATGGTCTACCGTCTGACTGATATAACATCAGAAGGATTCTATGAGTATGGATAGAAAGTTCAAGATTAAGAACTCCTTGTCTTGAAATAATTTCAGTATGTCAAATATGGAACACTGTATTGTTGATGAGAAATCAGAAGGCCTTAATTAAGGCGGCCTAGAAAATGTTCAAGATATATGTCCAATAGGTCAAAATTGGACTACTGTCTGATTTATATAACATCAGAAGGAGTCTATGAGTGTGTATAGAAAGTTCAAGATTGAGAACTCCTTGTCTTGAAATAATTTCAGTATGTCAAATATGGACTACTGTACGGTTCATGAGACATCATAAGGCCTCAATTAGGCGGCATAGAAAATGTTCAGGAAATATGGCCAATAGGTCAAAATTCAAGATCAAAGCCTTCAGAACTCTTTGTTCTAAAAAAAAAGTTCAGTATGTCAAATATGGACCACTGTATGGTTGATGAGACATCAGAAGGCCTCAATTAGGCGGCATTGAAAATGTTCTAGAAATATTTTCAATAGGTCAAAATTGGACTACTGACTGATATATAACATCAGAATGAGTCTAAAGTAGGAATGGAAGATAAAGTTTGAAGACTCTGAAGCCAGAAAGATGTTGAAAAGGTCAAATATTGACTGATATAATATCAGAAGGACACAATGAGCATGAACAATTCAAGATTGAGAACTCTTTGGCCTGAAATATGTTCAGTATGTCAAATATGGACCACTGTATGGTTGATGAGACATCAGAAGGCCTCAATTAGGTGGCATTGAAAATGTTCTAGAAATATTTTCAATAGGTCAAAAGTGGACTACTGTCTGATTGATATAACATCAGAATGAGTCTAAAGAAGGAATGGAAGTTAAAGTTTGAAGACTCTGAAGCCAGAAAGATGTTCAAAAGGTCAAATATGGTCTACTGTCTGACTGTTATAACATCAGAAGAAGTCTATGAGTATGGATAGAAAGTTCAAGATTGAGAACTCTTTGTCTTGAAATAATTTCAGTATGTCAAATATGGACTACTGTATAGTTGATTAAACATCATAAGATCTCAATTAGGCGGCATAGAAAATGTTCAAGAAATATGTCCAATAGGTCAAAATATGGTCTACCGTCTGACTGATATAACATCAGAAGGAGTCTATGAGTATGTATAGAAAGTTCAGGATTGAGAACTCCTAACTGAGTCCTCAATTAGTCTGTACAGAAAATGTTTAAGAAATATGTTCAATAGGTCAAAATTCAAGATCAAAGCCTTGAGAACTCTTTGTTCTAAAGAAAAAGTTCAGTATGTCAAATATGGACCACTGTATGGTTGATGAGAAATCAGAAGGCCTCAATTTGGCGGCATTGAAAATGTTCTAGAAATATTTTCAATAGGTCAAAATTGGACTACTGTCTGATGGATATAACATCAGAATGAGTCTAAAGCAGGAATGGAAGATAAAGTCAGAGGCCAAAAAGATGTTCAAAAGGTCAGATATGGTCTACCGTCTGACTGATATAACATCAGAAGGATTCTATGAGTATGGATAGAAAGTTCAAGATTAAGAACTCCTTGTCTTGAAATAATTTCAGTATGTCAAATATGGAACACTGTATTGTTGATGAGAAATCAGAAGGCCTTAATTAAGGCGGCCTAGAAAATGTTCAAGATATATGTCCAATAGGTCAAAATTGGACTACTGTCTGATTTATATAACATCAGAAGGAGTCTATGAGTGTGTATAGAAGGTTCAAGATTGAGAACTCCTTGTCTTGAAATAATTTCAGTATGTCAAATATGGACTACTGTACGGTTCATGAGACATCATAAGGCCTCAATTAGGCGGCATAGAAAATGTTCAAGAAATATGGCCAATAGGTCAAAATTCAAGATCAAAGCCTTCAGAACTCTTTGTTCTAAAAAAAAAGTTCAGTATGTCAAATATGGACCACTGTATGGTTGATGAGACATCAGAAGGCCTCAATTAGGCGGCATTGAAAATGTTCTAGAAATATTTTCAATAGGTCAAAATTGGACTACTGACTGCTATATAACATCAGAATGAGTCTAAAGTAGGAATGGAAGATAAAGTTTGAAGACTCTGAAGCCAGAAAGATGTTGAAAAGGTCAAATATTGACTGATATAATATCAGAAGGAGACAATGAGCATGAACAATTCAAGATTGAGAACTCTTTGGCCTGAAATATGTTCAGTATGTCAAATATGGACTACTGTTTGGTTGATGAGACATCATGAGTCAATTAGTCTGTATAGAAAATTCATGATCAAGGCCTCTTTTGCCTGAAATATATTCAATAGGTCAAAATTGGACTAATGTCCGACTAATATAAAATCAGGAGTCTATGAGCATGTATAGAAAGTTCAAGATGACTTGAAATAATTTCAGTATGTCAAATATGGATGGATACAATAGTTTGGTTTATGAGACATCAGAATTATTTAGCAATTAAGCGACATAGAAAATGTTCAAGAAACATGTCCAATAGGTCAAAATTGGACTATTGTCTGATTGATATAACATCAGAAGGAGTCTAAAGTAGGAATGGAAGATAAAGTTTGAAGACTCTGAAGCCAGAAATATATTCAAAAGGTCAAATATGGTCTACCGTCTGACTGATATAACATCAGAAGGAGTCTATGAGTATGTATAAAAGCTCAAGATTGAGAAGTCCTTGGCTTGAAATATGTTCAGTATGACAAATATGGACTACTGTAACGTTGATGAGACATCTGAAGGCCTCAATTAGGCGACATAGAAAATGTTCAATAAATATGTCCAATATGTCAAAATTGGACTACTGTGTGATTTATATAACATCAGAAGGAGTCTAAAGTAGGAATGGAAGATAAAGTTTGAAGACTCTGAAGCCAGAAATATGTTCAAACGGTCAAATATGGTCTACCGTCTGACTGATATAACATCAGAAGGAGTCTATGAGTATGTATAGAAAGTTCAAGATTGAAAACTGATTGAGGCCTCAATTATTCTGTATAGTAAATGTTTAAGAAATATGTTCAATAGGTCAAAATTCAAGATCAAAGCCTTGAGAACTCTTTGTTCTAAAAAAAAAAAGTTCAGTATGTCAAATATAGACTCATATAGATCATATGGTTGATGAGACATCGGGAATCAGTTAGTCTGTATAGAAAATTCATGGTGAAGGCCTCTTTTGCCTGAAATATGTTCAATAGGTCAAACTTGGACTACTGTCTGATTGATATAACATCAGAATGAGTCTAAAGTAGGAATGGAAGAAAACGTTTGAAGACTCTGATACCAGAAAGATGTTCAAAATGTCAAATATGGACTGATATAACATCAGAATGAGTCAATGAGCATGAAAAATTAAAGATTGAGTGCTCTTTGGCCTGAAAAAAGTTCAGTATGTCAAATATAGACTACTGTATGTTTGATGAGACATCGGGAATCAGTTAGTCTGTATAGAAAATTCATGATCAAGGCCTCTTTTGACTGAAATATGTTCAATAGGTCAAAATTGGACTACTGTCTGACTACTATAACATCAGAAGGAGTCAATGAGTATGAAAAATTCAAGATTGAGAAGTCCTTGGCTTGAAATATGTTAAGTATATCAATTATAGACTACTGTTTGGCTGATGAGATATCAGAATGCCTCAACAAGGCTGCATAGAAAATGTTAAAAAAATATGTTCAATAGGTTAAACTTGGACTACTGTCTGATTAATATAACATCAAAAGGAGTCTAAAGTAGACATGGAATGATAAAGTTTGAAGACTCTATAGCCAGAAAGATGTTCAAAAGGTCAAATATGGTCTACTGTCTGACTGATATAACATCAGAAGGAGTCTAGAAATAGGAATGGGAATAGCTTTTTGGTCTGAAAAAAGTTCAGTATGTCAAATATGGACTAATGTATGGTTAATGAGACATCAGGAGTCAATTAGTCTCTATAGAAAGTTCAAGATTGAGAACACTTTGGCCTAAAAAACAGAAGATTTCAATAAGGCTGCATAGAAAATGTTAAAGAAATATGTTCAATAGGTCAAAATTCAAGATCAAAGCCTTGAGAACTCTTTGTTCTAAAGAAAAAGTTCAATATGTCAAATATGGACCACTGTATGGTTGATGAGAAATCAGAAGGCCTCAATTTGGCGGCATTGAAAATGTTCTAGAAATATTTTCAATAGGTCAAAATTGGACTACTGTCTGATGGATATAACATCAGAATGAGTCTAAAGTAGGAATGGAAGAAAACGTTTGAAGACTCTGATACCAGAAAGATGTTCAAAATGTCAAATATGGACTGATATAACATCAGAATGAGTCAATGAGCATGAAAAATTAAAGATTGAGTGCTCTTTGGCCTGAAAAAAGTTCAGTATGTCAAATATAGACTACTGTATGTTTGATGAGACATCGGGAATCAGTTAGTCTGTATAGAAAATTCATGATCAAGGCCTCTTTTGACTGAAATATGTTCAATAGGTCAAAATTGGACTACTGTCTGACTACTATAACATCAGAAGGAGTCAATGAGTATGAAAAATTCAAGATTGAGAAGTCCTTGGCTTGAAATATGTTAAGTATATCAATTATAGACTACTGTTTGGCTGATGAGATATCAGAATGCCTCAACAAGGCTGCATAGAAAATGTTAAAAAAATATGTTCAATAGGTCAAACTTGGACTACTGTCTGATTAATATAACATCAAAAGGAGTCTAAAGTAGACATGGAATGATAAAGTTTGAAGACTCTATAGCCAGAAAGATGTTCAAAAGGTCAAATATGGTCTACTGTCTGACTGATATAACATCAGAAGGAGTCTAGAAATAGGAATGGGAATAGCTTTTTGGTCTGAAAAAAGTTCAGTATGTCAAATATGGACTAATGTATGGTTAATGAGACATCAGGAGTCAATTAGTCTCTATAGAAAGTTCAAGATTGAGAACACTTTGGCCTAAAAACCAGAAGATTTCAATAAGGCTGCATAGAAAATGTTAAAGAAATATGTTCAATAGGTCAAAATTCAAGATTAATGCCTTCAGAACTCTTTGTTCTAAAAAAAAAGTTCAGTATGTCAAATATGGACCACTGTATGGTTGATGAGACATCAGAATGAGTCTAAAGTAAGAAGGGAATTATAAAGTTTGTAGACTCTGTAGCCACAAAGAGCTACTGTCTGACTGAAATATCATTTAGAAGGAGTCTAGAAGTAGTATTTTATTTTACAGTTAAGTCATAACACATGGAATCTGTGCTCTTACATTGCTTTCTATACAAGTTCTAACTTGTTTTGTTGTGCAGTTAAGAATAAAACAAAATATTGCATTCATTAGATTGCATTGTACATTAAATAAATGACTCATATCATATGTGCAGTGCATACACAGTTAATCCATTGTGCATTGAAGAGATAATACATTCATATGTTGTTGCATTGTTTTGCATACAAGAATGATGCATCAAAAGAAAACACACAACATATGTGCTGTTGCAATGCATACACAGTGTTAATCCACTGTGCATTGAAGAGATAAGACATAACATATGTTCTGTTGCAATGCTTACAAAAACAAAGTTATACACAAACGTCATTGTTGCATTGCATTGCATACAACATAATTAACAAATTCCGTGTGCATTGATGTTGTTGCATTACATTGCATAAAATAATTAATTTATTCCGTTAGGCATCGAAAGAAAACACACAACATGTTATATTGAATTGCATAAAAGAACTAACTCTGTCCATTTCGCATTGAGACGATAACATCTGTTGCATTGTATTGCAAACAAGAACTAATTTATCCGTTGCATTGCATGGCATTGCATACAAGAACTAATCTATTTCGTGAAAATATAACACATAATGTGATTCTGTATTGCATTTGCATACAATAGAATTTGCACTTATCTCTTTAATGCACTAGTTCTTGTATACAATGCAAAAGCACTTATCTCTCAATACACTATGGGTTCTTGTATGCAATGCAAAAGGTTTTTTTTCTTCAGTGCACGACGAGATCTTCTATGCAATGAATGCAAAAGCAAATGCACTTATCTTCAATGCACAACGAGATCTTGTATGCAATGCAAAAAAACGTATCTCTTCATGCACAACGCGATCTTGTATGCAATGCAAACGCACGTATCTTGTCCAATGCACGTGTATGTATTGCAATGCAAAAGCCCTTATCTCTTCAGTGCACAACGAGATCTTGTATGCAATGCAAAAAAAAACGTATCTCTTCATGCACAACGAGATCTTGTATGCAATGCAAAAAAACGTATCGCTTCATGCACAGCGCGATCTTGTATGCAATGCAAAAGCACATCTCTTCAGTGCACAGCGAATTCTTGTATGCAATGCAAAATAACTTACTTTTCCCAATGCACGTGTATTCATTGCAATGCAAAAGCACGTATCTCTTCAATGCGCAACAATCTTTGTCTTATATACAATGCAAAATTACTTATCTCTTCAATACACAACGAGAGTACTTATAGCTTCAATACGCAGCTAATTCTTCATGCAGAACGAGTTCTTGTATGCAATGCAAAAGCACATCTCTTCAGTGTGCAGCGAATTCTTGTATGCAATGCAAACGCACTTATCTTTTCAAATGCATGTGTATTCATTGCAATGCAAAAGCACTATCTCTTCAATGCGCAACAATCTTTATCTTGTATGCGATGCAAAAGCACTTATCTCTTAATGCACAACGAGTTCTTGCATGCAATGGAAAATGACTAATGTCAAAGCACAACAAATTCTTGTATGCATTGTAATGCAGACGCTCATCTCTTCAATGCACGAGTTCTTGTATGCAATGAAAAAGCACAAGCACTTATCTCTTTATACACAACGAGTTCATGTATACAATGCAATATCTATTATCCCTCAGAGCACGAGTTCTAGTATAAAATGCAATATTACTTATCCCTTCAATGCACAACGATTTCTTGTATGCAATGCAAAATTACTTATCTCTTCAATGAACGAATTCTTGATGCAATGCAAAAGTACTTATAGCTTCAATACGCAGCTAATTCTTAATGCAGAACGAGTTCTTGTATGCAATGCAAAAGCACATCTCTTCAGTGTGCAGCGAATTCTTGTATGCAATGCAAACGCACTTACCTTTCCCAATGCACGTGTATTCATTGCAATGCAAAAGCACTTACCTCTTCAATGTACGAGTTATTGTATACAATGCAAACGCACTTATCTTTTCAAATGCATGTGTATGCATTGCAATGCAAAAGCACTATCTCTTCAGTGCGCAACAATCTTTGTCTTATATACAATGCAAAAGCACTTATCTCTTCAATACACAACGAGATCTTGTATGCAATGCAAATGCACTTACCTTTTCCAATGCACGTGTATTATCGCAATGAAAAAGCACGTGTCTATTCAATGCACGAGTTCTTGATGCAAAGCAAAATCACTTATCTCTTCATGTACAACGAGTTCTTGTATGCAATGCAAAATTACTTATCTCATTAATGCACAAGTTCTTGATGCAATGCAAAAGTACTTATAGCTTCAATACGCAGATAATTCTTCATGCAGAATGAGTTCTTGTATGCAATGCAAAAGCACATCTCTTCAGTGCGCAGCGAATTCTTGTATGCAATGCAAAAGAACTTATCTTTTCAATGCACGAGTTCTTGATGCAAAGCAAAATCACTTATCTCTTCATGTACAACGAGTTCTTGTATGCAATGCAAAATTACTTATCTCATTAATGCACAAGTTCTTGATGCAATGCAAAAGTACTTATAGCTTCAATACGCAGATAATTCTTCATGCAGAATGAGTTCTTGTATGCAATGCAAAAGCACATCTCTTCAGTGCGCAGCGAATTCTTGTATGCAATGCAAAAGAACTTATCTTTTCAATGCACGAGTTCTTGATGCAAAGCAAAAGCACTTATCTCTTAATGTACAACGAGTTCCTGTATGCAATGCAAAATTACTTATCTCTTCAATGCACAAGTTCTTGATGCAATGCAAAAGTACTTATAGCTTCAATACGCAGCTAATTCTTCATGCAGAACGAGTTCTTGTATGCAATGCAAAAGCACATCTCTTCAGTGTGCAGCGAATTCTTGTATGCAATGCAAACGCACTTATCTTTTCAAATGCATGTGTATTCATTGCAATGCAAAAGCACTATCTCTTCAATGCGCAACAATCTTTATCTTGTATGCAATGCAAAAGCACTTATCTCTTAATGCACAACGAGTTCTTGTATGCAATGAAAAAGCACAAGCACTTATCTCTTTATACACAACGAGTTCATGTATACAATGCAATATCTATTATCCCTCAGAGCACGAGTTCTAGTATAAAATGCAATATTACTTATCCCTTCAATGCACAACGATTTCTTGTATGCAATGCAAAATTACTTATCTCTTCAATGAACGAATTCTTGATGCAATGCAAAAGTACTTATAGCTTCAATACGAAGCTAATTCTTCATGCAGAACGAGTTCTTGTATGCAATGCAAAAGCACATCTCTTCAGTGTGCAGCGAATTCTTGTATGCAATGCAAACGCACTTACCTTTTCCAATGCACGTGTATTCATTGCAATCCAAAAGCACTTATCTCTTCAATGTACGAGTTATTGTATACAATGCAAAAGCACTATCTCTTCAATGCGCAACAATCTTTGTCTTATATACAATGCAAAAGCACTTATCTCCTCAATACACAACGAGATCTTGTATGCAATGCAAATGCACTTACCTTTTCCAATGCACGTTTATTATCGCAATGAAAAAGCACGTGTCTATTCAATGCACGAGTTCTTGACGCAAAGCAAAATCACGTATCTCTTCATGTACAACGAGTTCTTGTATGCAATGCAAAGTTACTTATCTCATTAATGCACAAGTTCTTGATGCAATGCAAAAGTACTTATAGCTTCAATACGCAGATAATTCTTCATGCAGAATGAGTTTTTGTATGCAATGCAAAAGCACATCTCTTCAGTGCGCAGCGAATTCTTGTATGCAATGCAAAATAACTTATATTTTCAATGCACAAGTTCTTGATGCAAAGCAAAATCACTTATCTCTTAATGTACAACGAGTTCTTGTATGCAATGCAAAATTACTTATCTCATTAATGCACAAGTTATTGATGCAATGCAAAAGTACTTATAGCTTCAATACGCAGATAATTCTTCATGCAGAATGAGTTCTTGTATGCAATGCAAAAGCACATCTCTTCAGTGCGCAGCGAATTCTTGTATGCAATGCAAAAGAACTTATCTTTTCAATGCACGAGTTCTTGATGCAAAGCAAAATCACTTATCTCTTAATGTACAACGAGTTCTTGTATGCAATGCAAAATTACTTATCTCATTAATGCACAAGTTCTTGATGCAATGCAAAAGTACTTATAGCTTCAATACGCAGATAATTCTTCATGCAGAATGAGTTCTTGTATGCAATGCAAAAGCACATCTCTTCAGTGCGCAGCGAATTCTTGTATGCAATGCAAAAGAACTTATCTTTTCAATGCACGAGTTCTTGATGCAAAGCAAAAGCACTTATCTCTTAATGTACAACGAGTTCTTGTATGCAATGCAAAATTACTTATCTCTTCAATGCACAAGTTCTTGTATGCAATGCAAAAGCACTATCTCTTCAATGCGCAACAATCTTGTATGCAATGGAAAAGGACTAATGTCAAAGCACAACAAATTCTTGTATGCATTGTAATGCAGACACTCATCTCTTCAATGCACGAGTTCTTGTATGGCAATGAAAAAGCACAAGCACTTATCTCTTTATACACAACGAGTTCATGTATACAATGCAATATCTGTTATTCCTCAGAGCACGAGTTCTATTATAAAATGCAATATTACTTATCCCTTCAATGCACAACGATTTCTTGTATGCAATGAAAAAGCACGTGTCTATTCAATGCACGAGTTCTTGATGCAAAGCAAAAGCACTTATCTCTTAATATACAACGAGTTCTTGTATGCAATGCAAAATTACTTATCTCTTCAATGCACAAGTTCTTGATGCAATGCAAAAGTACTTATAGCTTCAATACGCAGCTAATTCTTCATGCAGAACGAGTTCTTGTATGCAATGCAAAAGCACTATCTCTTCAATGCGCAACAATCTTTGTCTTGTATACAATGCAAAAGCACTTATCTCTTCAATACACAACGAAATCTTGTATGCAATGCAAACGCACTTATCTTTTCCAATGCACGTGTATACATTGCAATGCAAAAGCACTTATCTCTTAATGCACAACGATTTCTTGTATGCAATGCAAAATAACTTATCTCTTCAATGCACTAGATTTCGTGTATGCAATGAAAAAAGCAAAAGCACTTTCCTCTTTAATGAACGAGTTCATGTATGCAATGAAAAAGCACTTATTTCTTCAATGCACAACGAGTTCTTCTATGCAATGCAAAATTACTTATCTCTTCAATGCACAAGTTCTTGATGCAATGCAAAAGTACTTATAGCTTCAATATGCAGAATGAGTCTAAAGAATTAGGCGGCATTGAAAATGTTCTAGAAATATGTCCAATAGGTCAAAATTGGACTACTGTCTGATTGATATAACATCAGAAGGAGTCTAAAGTTGGAATGGAAGATAAAGTTTGAAGACTCTGAAGCCAGAAATATATTCAAAAGGTCAAATATGGTCTACCGTCTGACTGATATAACATCAGGAGTCTATGAGTATGTATAGAAAGTTCAAGATTGGGAACTAATTGAGGCCTCAATTAGTTTGTATAGAAAATGTTTAAGAAATATGTTCAATAGGTCAAAAGTGGACTACTGTCTGATTGATATAACATCAGAATGAGTCTAAAGAAGGAATGGAAGTTAAAGTTTGAAGACTCTGAAGCCAGAAAGATGTTCAAAAGGTCAAATATGGTCTACCGTCTGACTGATATAACATCAGAAGGAGTCTATGAGTATGGATAGAAAGTTCAAGATTGAGAACTCTTTGTCTTGAAATAATTTCAGTATGTCAAATATGGACCACTGTATGGTTGATGAGACATCAGAAGGCCTCAATTAGGCGGCATTGAAAATGTTCTAGAAATATTTTCAATAGGTCAAAATTAGACTACTGTCTGATGGATATAACATCAGAATGAGTCTAAAGCAGGAATGGAAGATAAAGTTTGAAGACTCTGAAGCCAGAAAAATGTTCAAAAGGTCAAATATGGTCTACTGTCTGACTGATATAACATCAGAAGGAGTCTATGAGTATGGATAGAAAGTTCAAGATTAAGAACTCCTTGTCTTGAAATAATTTCAGAATGTCAAATATGGACTACTGTATGGTTGATGAGACATCATAAGGCCTCAATTAGGCGGCATAGAAAATGTTCAAGCAATATGTCCAATAGGTCAAAATTCAAGATCAAAGCCTTGAGAACACTTTGTTCTAAAAAAAAAAGTTTAGTATGTCAAATATGGACCACTATATGGTTGATGAGACATCAGAAGGCCTCAATTAGGCGGCATAGAAAATGTTCAAGAAATATGTCCAATATGTCAAAATTGGACTACTGTCTGATTGATATAACATCAGAATGAGTCTAAAGCAGGAATGGAAGATAAAGATTGAAGACTCTGAAGCCAGAAATATGTTCAAAAGGTCAAATACGATCTACCGTCTGACTGATATAACATCAGAAGGAGTCTATGAGTATGTATAGAAAGTTCAAGATTGGCAACTAATTGAGGCCTCAATTAGTTTATATAAAAAATGTTTAAGAAATATGTTCAATAGGTCAAAAGTGGACTACTGTCTGATTGATATAACATCAGAATGAATCTAAAGTAGGAATG
>CM077193.1:15195643-15198143 GCA_039654625.1 Rhinogobio ventralis
TCAACAAAAATGAACCTACCTATACATCTATAAAGAAGGTCTAAACACTTTCCAACACTAGAGGTCACTGGTACACCAGAATAGGGATTCTCTTCATTCATTCATTTTTTACACATGATTGTACAGAGATGGGGAGAAAAAAACAAAAATATACATACATATGTATATATATATATATATATATATATATTTTTTTTTTTATATATACATAGATAAAAGAATAGATAGAGAAACAAATAAATAAATAAACAATACCACCTTTAAACAAAAATAGAACAAATGGGAGCTTATGGCGGGATTCCTCCTGATCCCACACTATTCCAAAGCGGTCAGCGGAAAGGATGGACCGTGCACAACCGTCTTCAGGGCCTCCGGGACCTGTTGATTGGAATTACAAAAATCCTAACTCAGCCAGAGCCTCCCTCTCTGAACTTTGGCAATGGTTGGGATCGGGTTGAATTCTCGTCCCAGACCTCCTATCCTTCTTTTACTTCTCTACTCACTTTTTCCTTAAATAAAAAAGAAAAATCAGGTTATTTCACCTAAGCACACTAGTAAGGGCACTCACCCAGACAACTCCCTTCATGATTAAAATCATTCCCTGGAGTAAAACCATATAAATGGTTCATTAACACTATCCTATAAGGATAAAATGCACACACCAATATATACGTGTATGTGAGTGTATGTATATGTGTGTGTGTGTGTTTATGTGTGTATATATATGTACACACTTCATGTAAATCAATACAACAAGGATTATATATTCACATATCTAAAACTATATTGTATAAAACCATAAAAAGGACAAGGAACAGTTATATTCTTATATTTTGGAGACTTTATTTCATATTTTCTGGTATGATACAAACTTTTACAACATTGTTTTCGTTCAAATGTATGGGACAGATACAGGATGCATTTTCAAAAGATGCTATTCCATTTTCGGAAACAGTGACGTCACCCATTCATACAACTCTACCGGGACGCATTTTCAAAGGATGCCACTCCGTTCTCCGCGAAAGTGACGTCACCCACTCCAACAAAACAGCAAAAATAAGCTTAAAACACCTTTAATCGCTCCAATTTACTTTAATCTCGGATCGGATCATCTCACAAAACATCCCCTACAGCAGTTCGATCACTTTCCCGATTTTTTGCGAGATTGTAAAGGCTTATTTTAGCACTTTTAAGCTCGCACCGGGCCACGCCCACACGGGCAGGCTATTTAAAGGGTCGGGACGGCTCCGCGGCTCACTCGCTGATCCACTATAGCCACGGACGGTCGACTCTCTACAAACTGCTATTATATTCAGTATTTCTCCATACTATACCGGTATTTTTGATAAAATTGTTCAAGCCAGCCTGAAGAAGGTACTATTTGTACCGAAACGTCGCGTTTTGGCTTGAACTGATCCTTAAAAAATTATTTTCTCCTATTTTTTCTTTTAATTTTATTTTTCAATCCATTATTTTCACTTTATATCCATTATTTTCACTTTTATCATTCCAATTTCTGCTTTAATCTCATTCCTTTATAAAAAATCCTGATTATTTCTCATTCTCTGATTTTTCTGTTGGTGTGTTAAATGATGGAAAGCCTTAGGGGACGAGCAAGACAGCGTCCTGCACCATATACTCGCCCAAGGCAGAGAAATACAACACCCAATTATGGAACGAGGAGGAATAATAATTTTTTCTCTCATCCTAAAAACACAGACCCTCAAAAAACAGGGTATGTGCAGAGAATGAATGAGGGATCCGGTGATCCATACAGATACACACGTGATCCAAATATAAATAAATACAATGCAAATCACTTCAAATCTTTGAGTGATTCACATCGCCCTTATAGAGAGGTGCGCAATCTTCAACGATCAGGTCAGGCAGAAGGTCCATACAGACCTCAGAGTAAACAGATCCAAAAACATCACAATCAGAGAAATAAAACCATTCAGAACAGAAATAAAATTGAACACCAAAATGAACAGGAATATTATGAGGAGCAGAGACCCAAACAGGTCCCACACTACAGAGCTTCACTTAACCATGGATTTAAAAATAATAAAAATACACAAAATTTCCCACAGAAAAGAACCCAAGGCCGGGGAAAACAGAATCACGCAACAAAAAGAACAACACAACAGAATACAGATTTCATCCCAGCCCCCCCCCAAACTCAAAAACACCATTAAATTAATGTACCAACTGATCAGATTGGTTCACCACCTGGGAAAAGTAACAACAAAAGTCGAAGATAACCAGCCCATCACATTCCAGAGGCTGACCAACCTATTGGCCAATACGGTTAAACCGGCCTTCCCATGTGAACAAGTCAACCAATTACTGAAGGGCAACGCAAAAAACTGGTCATACACAACTCAATTAATTTTAGAACAACATTACGAATACCTGATTGAATCCACCATGAAGAAAATCCGTGAACAAACCGACCAGGCAGACTGGCCTCAGGCGTTTGAAGTGGCTTCAACCTGGACAG
>CM077193.1:15208143-15228143 GCA_039654625.1 Rhinogobio ventralis
TCAGAATGAGTCTAAAGTAGGAATGGAAGATAAAGTTTGAAGACTCTGAAGCCAGAAAGATGTTGAAAAGGTCAAATATTGACT
Organism: Rhinogobio ventralis; assembly: GCA_039654625.1. Classification (NCBI taxonomy): domain Eukaryota; kingdom Metazoa; phylum Chordata; class Actinopteri; order Cypriniformes; family Gobionidae; genus Rhinogobio; species Rhinogobio ventralis. Next base: position 15,208,228 of record CM077193.1, read on the forward strand.
GATATAATATCAGAAGGACACAATGAGCATGAACAATTCAAGATTGAGAACTCTTTGGCCTGAAATATGTTCAGTATGTCAAATATGGACCACTGTATGGTTGATGAGACATCAGAAGGCCTCAATTAGGTGGCATTGAAAATGTTCTAGAAATATTTTCAATAGGTCAAAAGTGGACTACTGTCTGATTGATATAACATCAGAATGAGTCTAAAGAAGGAATGGAAGTTAAAGTTTGAAGACTCTGAAGCCAGAAAGATGTTCAAAAGGTCAAATATGGTCTACTGTCTGACTGTTATAACATCAGAAGAAGTCTATGAGTATGGATAGAAAGTTCAAGATTGAGAACTCCTTGTCTTGAAATAATTTCAGTATGTCAAATATGGACTACTGTATAGTTGATTAAACATCATAAGATCTCAATTAGGCGGCATAGAAAATGTTCAAGAAATATGTCCAATAGGTCAAAATATGGTCTACCGTCTGACTGATATAACATCAGAAGGAGTCTATGAGTATGTATAGAAAGTTCAGGATTGAGAACTCCTAACTGAGTCCTCAATTAGTCTGTACAGAAAATGTTTAAGAAATATGTTCAATAGGTCCAAATTCAAGATCAAAGCCTTGAGAACTCTTTGTTCTAAAGAAAAAGTTCAGTATGTCAAATATGGACCACTGTATGGTTGATGAGAAATCAGAAGGCCTCAATTTGGCGGCATTGAAAATGTTCTAGAAATATTTTCAATAGGTCAAAATTGGACTACTGTCTGATGGATATAACATCAGAATGAGTCTAAAGCAGGAATGGAAGATAAAGTCAGAGGCCAGAAAGATGTTCAAAAGGTCAAATATGGTCTACCGTCTGACTGATATAACATCAGAAGGATTCTATGAGTATGGATAGAAAGTTCAAGATTAAGAACTCCTTGTCTTGAAATAATTTCAGTATGTCAAATATGGAACACTGTATTGTTGATGAGAAATCAGAAGGCCTTAATTAAGGCGGCCTAGAAAATGTTCAAGATATATGTCCAATAGGTCAAAATTGGACTACTGTCTGATTTATATAACATCAGAAGGAGTCTATGAGTGTGTATAGAAAGTTCAAGATTGAGAACTCCTTGTCTTGAAATAATTTCAGTATGTCAAATATGGACTACTGTACGGTTCATGAGACATCATAAGGCCTCAATTAGGCGGCATAGAAAATGTTCAAGAAATATGGCCAATAGGTCAAAATTCAAGATCAAAGCCTTCAGAACTCTTTGTTCTAAAAAAAAAGTTCAGTATGTCAAATATGGACCACTGTATGGTTGATGAGACATCAGAAGGCCTCAATTAGGCGGCATTGAAAATGTTCTAGAAATATTTTCAATAGGTCAAAATTGGACTACTGTCTGATTGATATAACATCAGAATGAGTCTAAAGTAGGAAAGGAAGATAAAGTTTGAAGACTCTGAAGCCAGAAAGATGTTGAAAAGGTCAAATATTGACTGATATAATATCAGAAGGACACAATGAGCATGAACAATTCAAGATTGAGAACTCTTTGGCCTGAAATATGTTCAGTATGTCAAATATGGACCACTGTATGGTTGATGAGACATCAGAAGGCCTCAATTAGGTGGCATTGAAAATGTTCTAGAAATATTTTCAATAGGTCAAAAGTGGACTACTGTCTGATTGATATAACATCAGAATGAGTCTAAAGAAGGAATGGAAGTTAAAGTTTGAAGACTCTGAAGCCAGAAAGATGTTCAAAAGGTCAAATATGGTCTACTGTCTGACTGTTATAACATCAGAAGAAGTCTATGAGTATGGATAGAAAGTTCAAGATTGAGAACTCCTTGTCTTGAAATAATTTCAGTATGTCAAATATGGACTACTGTATAGTTGATTAAACATCATAAGATCTCAATTAGGCCGCATAGAAAATGTTCAAGAAATATGTCCAATAGGTCAAAATATGGTCTACCGTCTGACTGATATAACATCAGAAGGAGTCTATGAGTATGTATAGAAAGTTCAGGATTGAGAACTCCTAACTGAGTCCTCAATTAGTCTGTACAGAAAATGTTTAAGAAATATGTTCAATAGGTCAAAATTCAAGATCAAAGCCTTGAGAACTCTTTGTTCTAAAGAAAAAGTTCAGTATGTCAAATATGGACCACTGTATGGTTGATGAGAAATCAGAAGGCCTCAATTTGGCGGCATTGAAAATGTTCTAGAAATATTTTCAATAGGTCAAAATTGGACTACTGTCTGATGGATATAACATCAGAATGAGTCTAAAGCAGGAATGGAAGATAAAGTCAGAGGCCAAAAAGATGTTCAAAAGGTCAGATATGGTCTACCGTCTGACTGATATAACATCAGAAGGATTCTATGAGTATGGATAGAAAGTTCAAGATTAAGAACTCCTTGTCTTGAAATAATTTCAGTATGTCAAATATGGAACACTGTATTGTTGATGAGAAATCAGAAGGCCTTAATTAAGGCGGCCTAGAAAATGTTCAAGATATATGTCCAATAGGTCAAAATTGGACTACTGTCTGATTTATATAACATCAGAAGGAGTCTATGAGTGTGTATAGAAGGTTCAAGATTGAGAACTCCTTGTCTTGAAATAATTTCAGTATGTCAAATATGGACTACTGTACGGTTCATGAGACATCATAAGGCCTCAATTAGGCGGCATAGAAAATGTTCAAGAAATATGGCCAATAGGTCAAAATTCAAGATCAAAGCCTTCAGAACTCTTTGTTCTAAAAAAAAAGTTCAGTATGTCAAATATGGACCACTGTATGGTTGATGAGACATCAGAAGGCCTCAATTAGGCGGCATTGAAAATGTTCTAGAAATATTTTCAATAGGTCAAAATTGGACTACTGACTGCTATATAACATCAGAATGAGTCTAAAGTAGGAATGGAAGATAAAGTTTGAAGACTCTGAAGCCAGAAAGATGTTGAAAAGGTCAAATATTGACTGATATAATATCAGAAGGAGACAATGAGCATGAACAATTCAAGATTGAGAACTCTTTGGCCTGAAATATGTCAAATATGGACTACTGTTTGGTTGATGAGACATCATGAGTCAATTAGTCTGTATAGAAAATTCATGATCAAGGCCTCTTTTGCCTGAAATATATTCAATAGGTCAAAATTGGACTAATGTCCGACTAAAATAAAATCAGGAGTCTATGAGCATGTATAGAAAGTTCAAGATGACTTGAAATAATTTCAGTATGTCAAATATGGATGGATACAATAGTTTGGTTTATGAGACATCAGAAGGCCTCAATTAAGCGACATAGAAAATGTTCAAGAAACATGTCCAATAGGTCAAAATTGGACTATTGTCTGAATGATATAACATCAGAAGGAGTCTAAAGTAGGAATGGAAGATAAAGTTTGAAGACTCTGAAGCCAGAAATATATTCAAAAGGTCAAATATGGTCTACCGTCTGACTGATATAACATCAGAAGGAGTCTATGAGTATGTATAAAAGCTCAAGATTGAGAAGTCCTTGGCTTGAAATATGTTCAGTATGACAAATATGGACTACTGTAACGTTGATGAGACATCTGAAGGCCTCAATTAGGCGACATAGAAAATGTTCAATAAATATGTCCAATATGTCAAAATTGGACTACTGTGTGATTTATATAACATCAGAAGGAGTCTAAAGTAGGAATGGAAGATAAAGTTTGAAGACTCTGAAGCCAGAAATATGTTCAAACGGTCAAATATGGTCTACCGTCTGACTGATATAACATCAGAAGGAGTCTATGAGTATGTATAGAAAGTTCAAGATTGAAAACTGATTGAGGCCTCAATTATTCTGTATAGTAAATGTTTAAGAAATATGTTCAATAGGTCAAAATTCAAGATCAAAGCCTTGAGAACTCTTTGTTCTAAAAAAAAAAAGTTCAGTATGTCAAATATAGACTCATATAGATCATATGGTTGATGAGACATCGGGAATCAGTTAGTCTGTATAGAAAATTCATGGTGAAGGCCTCTTTTGCCTGAAATATGTTCAATAGGTCAAACTTGGACTACTGTCTGATTGATATAACATCAGAATGAGTCTAAAGTAGGAATGGAAGAAAACGTTTGAAGACTCTGATACCAGAAAGATGTTCAAAATGTCAAATATGGACTGATATAACATCAGAATGAGTCAATGAGCATGAAAAATTAAAGATTGAGTGCTCTTTGGCCTGAAAAAAGTTCAGTATGTCAAATATAGACTACTGTATGTTTGATGAGACATCGGGAATCAGTTAGTCTGTATAGAAAATTCATGATCAAGGCCTCTTTTGACTGAAATATGTTCAATAGGTCAAAATTGGACTACTGTCTGACTACTATAACATCAGAAGGAGTCAATGAGTATGAAAAATTCAAGATTGAGAAGTCCTTGGCTTGAAATATGTTAAGTATATCAATTATAGACTACTGTTTGGCTGATGAGATATCAGAATGCCTCAACAAGGCTGCATAGAAAATGTTAAAAAAATATGTTCAATAGGTTAAACTTGGACTACTGTCTGATTAATATAACATCAAAAGGAGTCTAAAGTAGACATGGAATGATAAAGTTTGAAGACTCTATAGCCAGAAAGATGTTCAAAAGGTCAAATATGGTCTACTGTCTGACTGATATAACATCAGAAGGAGTCTAGAAATAGGAATGGGAATAGCTTTTTGGTCTGAAAAAAGTTCAGTATGTCAAATATGGACTAATGTATGGTTAATGAGACATCAGGAGTCAATTAGTCTCTATAGAAAGTTCAAGATTGAGAACACTTTGGCCTAAAAACCAGAAGATTTCAATAAGGCTGCATAGAAAATGTTAAAGAAATATGTTCAATAGGTCAAAATTCAAGATTAATGCCTTCAGAACTCTTTGTTCTAAAAAAAAAGTTCAGTATGTCAAATATGGACCACTGTATGGCTGATGAGACATCAGAATGAGTCTAAAGTAAGAAGGGAATTATAAAGTTTGTAGACTCTGTAGCCACAAAGAGCTACTGTCTGACTGAAATATCATTTAGAAGGAGTCTAGAAGTAGTATTTTATTTTACAGTTAAGTCATAACACATGGAATCTGTGCTCTTACATTGCTTTCTATACAAGTTCTAACTTGTTTTGTTGTGCAGTTAAGAATAAAACAAAATATTGCATTCATTAGATTGCATTGTACATTAAATAAATGACTCATATCATATGTGCAGTGCATACACAGTTAATCCATTGTGCATTGAAGAGATAATACATTCATATGTTGTTGCATTGTATTGCATACAAGAATGATGCATCAAAAGAAAACACACAACATATGTGCTGTTGCAATGCATACACAGTGTTAATCCACTGTGCATTGAAGAGATAAGACATAACATATGTTCTGTTGCAATGCTTACAAAAACAAAGTTATACACAAACGTCATTGTTGCATTGCATTGCATACAACATAATTAACAAATTCCGTGTGCATTGATGTTGTTGCATTACATTGCATAAAATAATTAATTTATTCCGTTAGGCATCGAAAGAAAACACACAACATGTTATATTGAATTGCATAAAAGAACTAACTCTGTCCATTTCGCATTGAGACGATAACATCTGTTGCATTGTATTGCAAACAAGAACTAATTTATCCGTTGCATTGCATGGCATTGCATACAAGAACTAATCTATTTCGTGAAAATATAACACATAATGTGATTCTGTATTGCATTTGCATACAATAGAATTTGCACTTATCTCTTTAATGCACTAGTTCTTGTATACAATGCAAAAGCACTTATCTCTCAATACACTATGGGTTCTTGTATGCAATGCAAAAGGTTTTTTTTCTTCAGTGCACGACGAGATCTTCTATGCAATGAATGCAAAAGCAAATGCACTTATCTTCAATGCACAACGAGATCTTGTATGCAATGCAAAAAAACGTATCTCTTCATGCACAACGCGATCTTGTATGCAATGCAAACGCACGTATCTTGTCCAATGCACGTGTATGTATTGCAATGCAAAAGCCCTTATCTCTTCAGTGCACAACGAGATCTTGTATGCAATGCAAAAAAAACGTATCTCTTCATGCACAACGAGATCTTGTATGCAATGCAAAAAAACGTATCGCTTCAATGCACAACGATTTCTTGTATGCAATGCAAAATTACTTATCTCTTCAATGAACGAATTCTTGATGCAATGCAAAAGTACTTATAGCTTCAATACGCAGCTAATTCTTAATGCAGAACGAGTTCTTGTATGCAATGCAAAAGCACATCTCTTCAGTGTGCAGCGAATTCTTGTATGCAATGCAAACGCACTTATCTTTTCAAATGCATGTGTATGCATTGCAATGCAAAAGCACTATCTCTTCAGTGCGCAACAATCTTTGTCTTATATACAATGCAAAAGCACTTATCTCTTCAATACACAACGAGATCTTGTATGCAATGCAAATGCACTTACCTTTTCCAATGCACGTGTATTATCGCAATGAAAAAGCACGTGTCTTTTCAATGCACGAGTTCTTGATGCAAAGCAAAATCACTTATCTCTTCATGTACAACGAGTTCTTGTATGCAATGCAAAATTACTTATCTCATTAATGCACAAGTTCTTGATGCAATGCAAAAGTACTTATAGCTTCAATACGCAGATAATTCTTCATGCAGAATGAGTTCTTGTATGCAATGCAAAAGCACATCTCTTCAGTGCGCAGCGAATTCTTGTATGCAATGCAAAAGAACTTATCTTTTCAAATGCATGTGTATTCATTGCAATGCAAAAGCACTATCTCTTCAATGCGCAACAATCTTTATCTTGTATGCAATGCAAAAGCACTTATCTCTTAATGCACAACGAGTTCTTGCATGCAATGGAAAAGGACTAATGTCAAAGCACAACAAATTCTTGTATGCATTGTAATGCAGACGCTCAACTCTTCAATGCACGAGTTCTTGTATGCAATGAAAAAGCACAAGCACTTATCTCTTTATACACAACGAGTTCATGTATACAATGCAATATCTATTATCCCTCAGAGCACGAGTTCTAGTATAAAATGCAATATTACTTATCCTTTCAATGCACAACGATTTCTTGTATGCAATGCAAAATTACTTATCTCTTCAATGAACGAATTCTTGATGCAATGCAAAAGTACTTATAGCTTCAATACGAAGCTAATTCTTCATGCAGAACGAGTTCTTGTATGCAATGCAAAAGCACATCTCTTCAGTGTGCAGCGAATTCTTGTATGCAATGCAAACGCACTTACCTTTTCCAATGCACGTGTATTCATTGCAATCCAAAAGCACTTATCTCTTCAATGTACGAGTTATTGTATACAATGCAAAAGCACTATCTCTTCAATGCGCAACAATCTTTGTCTTATATACAATGCAAAAGCACTTATCTCTTCAATACACAACGAGATCTTGTATGCAATGCAAATGCACTTACCTTTTCCAATGCACGTTTATTATCGCAATGAAAAAGCACGTGTCTATTCAATGCACGAGTTCTTGATGCAAAGCAAAATCACGTATCTCTTCATGTACAACGAGTTCTTGTATGCAATGCAAAGTTACTTATCTCATTAATGCACAAGTTCTTGATGCAATGCAAAAGTACTTATAGCTTCAATACGCAGATAATTCTTCATGCAGAATGAGTTTTTGTATGCAATGCAAAAGCACATCTCTTCAGTGCGCAGCGAATTCTTGTATGCAATGCAAAATAACTTATATTTTCAATGCACGAGTTCTTGATGCAAAGCAAAATCACTTATCTCTTAATGTACAACGAGTTCTTGTATGCAATGCAAAATTACTTATCTCTTCAATGCACAAGTTCTTGATGCAATGCAAAAGTACTTATAGCTTCAATACGCAGCTAATTCTTCATGCAGAACGAGTTCTTGTATGCAATGCAAAAGCACTATCTCTTCAATGCGCAACAATCTTGTATGCAATGGAAAAGGACTAATGTCAAAGCACAACAAATTCTTGTATGCATTGTAATGCAGACACTCATCTCTTCAATGCACGAGTTCTTGTATGCAATGAAAAAGCACAAGCACTTATCTCTTTATACACAACGAGTTCATGTATACAATGCAATATCCGTTATTCCTCAGAGCACGAGTTCTATTATAAAATGCAATATTACTTATCCCTTCAATGCACAACGATTTCTTGTATGCAATGAAAAAGCACGTGTCTATTCAATGCACGAGTTCTTGATGCAAAGCAAAAGCACTTATCTCTTAATATACAACGAGTTCTTGTATGCAATGCAAAATTACTTATCTCTTCAATGCACAAGTTCTTGATGCAATGCAAAAGTACTTATAGCTTCAATACGCAGCTAATTCTTCATGCAGAACGAGTTCTTGTATGCAATGCAAAAGCACTATCTCTTCAATGCGCAACAATCTTTGTCTTGTATACAATGCAAAAGCACTTATCTCTTCAATACACAACGAAATCTTGTATGCAATGCAAACGCACTTATCTTTTCCAATGCACGTGTATACATTGCAATGCAAAAGCACTTATCTCTTAATGCACAACGATTTCTTGTATGCAATGCAAAATAACTTATCTCTTCAATGCACTAGATTTCGTGTATGCAATGAAAAAAGCAAAAGCACTTTCCTCTTTAATGAACGAGTTCATGTATGCAATGAAAAAGCACTTATTTCTTCAATGCACAACGAGTTCTTCTATGCAATGCAAAATTACTTATCTCTTCAATGCACAAGTTCTTGATGCAATGCAAAAGTACTTATAGCTTCAATACGCAGAATGAGTCTAAAGAATTAGGCGGCATTGAAAATGTTCTAGAAATATGTCCAATAGGTCAAAATTGGACTACTGTCTGATTGATATAACATCAGAAGGAGTCTAAAGTTGGAATGGAAGATAAAGTTTGAAGACTCTGAAGCCAGAAATATATTCAAAAGGTCAAATATGGTCTACCGTCTGACTGATATAACATCAGGAGTCTATGAGTATGTATAGAAAGTTCAAGATTGGGAACTAATTGAGGCCTCAATTAGTTTGTATAGAAAATGTTTAAGAAATATGTTCAATAGGTCAAAAGTGGACTACTGTCTGATTGATATAACATCAGAAGGAGTCTAAAGAAGGAATGGAAGATAAAGTTTGAAGACTCTGAAGCCAGAAAGATGTTCAAAAGGTCAAATATGGTCTACCGTCTGACTGATATAACATCAGAAGGAGTCTATGAGTATGGATAGAAAGTTCAAGATTGAGAACTCTTTGTCTTGAAATAATTTCAGTATGTCAAATATGGACCACTGTATGGTTGATGAGACATCAGAAGGCCTCAGTTAGGCGGCATTGAAAATGTTCTAGAAATATTTTCAATAGGTCAAAATTAGACTACTGTCTGATGGATATAACATCAGAATGAGTCTAAAGCAGGAATGGAAGATAAAGTTTGAAGACTCTGAAGCCAGAAAAATGTTCAAAAGGTCAAATATGGTCTACTGTCTGACTGATATAACATCAGAAGGAGTCTATGAGTATGGATTGAAAGTTCAAGATTAAGAACTCCTTGTCTTGAAATAATTTCAGAATGTCAAATATGGACTACTGTATGGTTGATGAGACATCATAAGGCCTCAATTAGGCGGCATAGAAAATGTTCAAGCAATATGTCCAATAGGTCAAAATTCAAGATCAAAGCCTTAAGAACACTTTGTTCTAAAAAAAAAGTTTAGTATGTCAAATATGGACCACTATATGGTTGATGAGACATCAGAAGGCCTCAATTAGGCGGCATAGAAAATGTTCAAGAAATATGTCCAATATGTCAAAATTGGACTACTGTCTGATTGATATAACATCAGAATGAGTCTAAAGCAGGAATGGAAGATAAAGATTGAAGACTCTGAAGCCAGAAATATGTTCAAAAGGTCAAATACGATCTACCGTCTGACTGATATAACATCAGAAGGAGTCTATGAGTATGTATAGAAAGTTCAAGATTGGCAACTAATTGAGGCCTCAATTAGTTTGTATAAAAAATGTTTAAGAAATATGTTCAATAGGTCAAAAGTGGACTACTGTCTGATTGATATAACATCAGAATGAGTCTAAAGAAGGAATGTAAGTTAAAGTTTGAAGACTCTGAAGCCAGAAAGATGTTCAAAAGGTCAAATATGGTCTACCGTCTGACTCATATAACATCAGAAGGAGTCTATGAGTATGGATAGAAAGTTCAAGATTGAGAACTCTGTCTTGAAATAAATTTCAGTATGTCAAATATGGACTACTGTATGGTTGATGAGACATCATAAGGCCTCAATTAGGCGGCATAGAAAATGTTCAAGAAATATGTCCAATAGGTCAAAATTCAAGATCAAAGCCTTGAGAACACTTTGTTCTAAAAAAAAAGTTTAGTATGTCAAATATGGACCACTATATGGTTGATGAGACATCAGAAGGCCTCAATTAGGCGGCATAGAAAATGTTCAAGAAATATGTCCAATATGTCAAAATTGGACTACTGTCTGATTGATATAACATCAGAATGAGTCTAAAGCAGGAATGGAAGATAAAGATTGAAGACTCTGAAGCCAGAAAAATGTTCAAAAGGTCAAATATGGTCTACTGTCTGACTGATATAACATCAGAAGGAGTCTATGAGTATGGATAGAAAGTTCAAGATTAAGAACTCCTTGTCTTGAAATAATTTCAGAATGTCAAATATGGACTACTGTATTGTTGATGTGAAATCAGAAGGCCTCAATTAAGGCGGCATAGAAAATGTTCTAGAAATATGTCCAATAGGTCAAAATTGGACTACTGTCTGATTGATATAACATCAGAAGGATTCTAAAGTTGGAATGGAAGATAAAGTTTGAAGACTCTGAAGCCAGAAATATATTCAAAAGGTCAAATATGGTCTACCGTCTGACTGATATAACATCAGGAGTCTATGAGTATGTATAGAAAGTTCAAGATTGGGAACTAATTGAGGCCTCAATTAGTTTGTATAGAAAATGTTTAAGAAATATGTTCAATAGGTCAAAAGTGGACTACTGTCTGATTGATATAACATCAGAAGGAGTCTAAAGAAGGAATGGAAGATAAAGTTTGAAGACTCTGAAGCCAGAAAGATGTTCAAAAGGTCAAATATGGTCTACCGTCTGACTGATATAACATCAGAAGGAGTCTATGAGTATGGATAGAAAGTTCAAGATTGAGAACTCTTTGTCTTGAAATAATTTCAGTATGTCAAATATGGACCACTGTATGGTTGATGAGACATCAGAAGGCCTCAGTTAGGCGGCATTGAAAATGTTCTAGAAATATTTTCAATAGGTCAAAATTAGACTACTGTCTGATGGATATAACATCAGAATGAGTCTAAAGCAGGAATGGAAGATAAAGTTTGAAGACTCTGAAGCCAGAAAAATGTTCAAAAGGTCAAATATGGTCTACTGTCTGACTGATATAACATCAGAAGGAGTCTATGAGTATGGATTGAAAGTTCAAGATTAAGAACTCCTTGTCTTGAAATAATTTCAGAATGTCAAATATGGACTACTGTATGGTTGATGAGACATCATAAGGCCTCAATTAGGCGGCATAGAAAATGTTCAAGCAATATGTCCAATAGGTCAAAATTCAAGATCAAAGCCTTAAGAACACTTTGTTCTAAAAAAAAAGTTTAGTATGTCAAATATGGACCACTATATGGTTGATGAGACATCAGAAGGCCTCAATTAGGCGGCATAGAAAATGTTCAAGAAATATGTCCAATATGTCAAAATTGGACTACTGTCTGATTGATATAACATCAGAATGAGTCTAAAGCAGGAATGGAAGATAAAGATTGAAGACTCTGAAGCCAGAAATATGTTCAAAAGGTCAAATACGATCTACCGTCTGACTGATATAACATCAGAAGGAGTCTATGAGTATGTATAGAAAGTTCAAGATTGGCAACTAATTGAGGCCTCAATTAGTTTGTATAAAAAATGTTTAAGAAATATGTTCAATAGGTCAAAAGTGGACTACTGTCTGATTGATATAACATCAGAATGAGTCTAAAGAAGGAATGTAAGTTAAAGTTTGAAGACTCTGAAGCCAGAAAGATGTTCAAAAGGTCAAATATGGTCTACCGTCTGACTCATATAACATCAGAAGGAGTCTATGAGTATGGATAGAAAGTTCAAGATTGAGAACTCTGTCTTGAAATAAATTTCAGTATGTCAAATATGGACTACTGTATGGTTGATGAGACATCATAAGGCCTCAATTAGGCGGCATAGAAAATGTTCAAGAAATATGTCCAATAGGTCAAAATTCAAGATCAAAGCCTTGAGAACACTTTGTTCTAAAAAAAAAGTTTAGTATGTCAAATATGGACCACTATATGGTTGATGAGACATCAGAAGGCCTCAATTAGGCGGCATAGAAAATGTTCAAGAAATATGTCCAATATGTCAAAATTGGACTACTGTCTGATTGATATAACATCAGAATGAGTCTAAAGCAGGAATGGAAGATAAAGATTGAAGACTCTGAAGCCAGAAAAATGTTCAAAAGGTCAAATATGGTCTACTGTCTGACTGATATAACATCAGAAGGAGTCTATGAGTATGGATAGAAAGTTCAAGATTAAGAACTCCTTGTCTTGAAATAATTTCAGAATGTCAAATATGGACTACTGTATTGTTGATGTGAAATCAGAAGGCCTCAATTAAGGCGGCATAGAAAATGTTCTAGAAATATGTCCAATAGGTCAAAATTGGACTACTGTCTGATTGATATAACATCAGAAGGATTCTAAAGTTGGAATGGAAGATAAAGTTTGAAGACTCTGAAGCCAGAAATATATTCAAAAGGTCAAATATGGTCTACCGTCTGACTGATATAACATCAGGAGTCTATGAGTATGTATAGAAAGTTCAAGATTGGGAACTAATTGAGGCCTCAATTAGTTTGTATAGAAAATGTTTAAGAAATATGTTCAATAGGTCAAAAGTGGACTACTGTCTGATTGATATAACATCAGAATGAGTCTAAAGAAGGAATGGAAGTTAAAGTTTGAAGACTCTGAAGCCAGAAAAATGTTCAAAAGGTCAAATATGGTCTACAGTCTGACTGATATAACATCAGAAGGAGTCTATGAGTATGGATAGAAAGTTCAAGATTGAGAACTCTTTGTCTTGAAATAATTTCAGTATGTCAAATATGGACCACTGTATGGTTGATGAGACATCAGAAGGCCTCAATTAGGCGGCATTGAAAATGTTCTAGAAATATTTTCAATAGGTCAAAATTAGACTACTGTCTGATGGATATAACATCAGAATGAGTCTAAAGCAGGAATGGAAGATAAAGTTTGAAGACTCTGAAGCCAGAAAAATGTTCAAAAGGTCAAATTTGGTCTACTGTCTGACTGATATAACATCAGAAGGAGTCTATGAGTATGGATAGAAAGTTCAAGATTAAGAACTCCTTGTCTTGAAATAATTTCAGAATGTCAAATATGGACTACTGTATGGTTGATGAGACATCATAAGGCCTCAATTAGGCGGCATAGAAAATGTTCAAGCAATATGTCCAATAGGTCAAAATTCAAGATCAAAGCCTTGAGAACACTTTGTTCTAAAAAAAAAGTTTAGTATGTCAAATATGGACCACTATATGGTTGATGAGACATCAGAAGGCCTCAATTAGGCGGCATAGAAAATGTTCAAGAAATATGTCCAATATGTCAAAATTGGACTACTGTCTGATTGATATAACATCAGAATGAGTCTAAAGCAGGAATGGAAGATAAAGATTGAAGACTCTGAAGCCAGAAATATGTTCAAAAGGTCAAATACGATCTACCGTCTGACTGATATAACATCAGAAGGAGTCTATGAGTATGTATAGAAAGTTCAAGATTGGCAACTAATTGAGGCCTCAATTAGTTTGTATAAAAAATGTTTAAGAAATATGTTCAATAGGTCAAAAGTGGACTACTGTCTGATTGATATAACATCAGAATGAGTCTAAAGAAGGAATGTAAGTTAAAGTTTGAAGACTCTGAAGCCAGAAAGATGTTCAAAAGGTCAAATATGGTCTACCGTCTGACTCATATAACATCAGAAGGAGTCTATGAGTATGGATAGAAAGTTCAAGATTGAGAACTCTGTCTTGAAATAAATTTCAGTATGTCAAATATAGACTACTGTATGGTTGATGAGACATCATAAGGCCTCAATTAGGCGGCATAGAAAATGTTCAAGAAATATGTCCAATAGGTCAAAATTCAAGATCGAAGCCTTGAGAACACTTTGTTCTAAAAAAAAAGTTTAGTATGTCAAATATGGACCACTATAGGGTTGATGAGACATCAGAAGGCCTCAATTAGGCGGCATAGAAAATGTTCAAGAAATATGTCCAATATGTCAAAATTGGACTACTGTCTGATTGATATAACATCAGAATGAGTCTAAAGCAGGAATGGAAGATAAAGATTGAAGACTCTGAAGCCAGAAAGATGTTCAAAAGGTCAAATATGGTCTACCGTCTGACTCATATAACATCAGAAGGAGTCTATGAGTATGGATAGAAAGTTCAAGATTGAGAACTCTGTCTTGAAATAAATTTCAGTATGTCAAATATGGACTACTGTATGGTTGATGAGACATCATAAGGCCTCAATTAGGCGGCATAGAAAATGTTCAAGAAATATGTCCAATAGGTCAAAATTCAAGATCAAAGCCTTGAGAACACTTTGTTCTAAAAAAAAAGTTTAGTATGTCAAATATGGACTACTGTCTGATTGATATAACATCAGAATGAGTCTAAAGCAGGAATGGAAGATAAAGATTGAAGACTCTGAAGCCAGAAAAATGTTCAAAAGGTCAAATATGGTCTACTGTCTGACTGATATAACATCAGAAGGAGTCTATGAGTATGGATAGAAAGTTCAAGATTAAGAACTCCTTGTCTTGAAATAATTTCAGAATGTCAAATATGGACTACTGTATTGTTGATGTGAAATCAGAAGGCCTCAATT
This sequence comes from Rhinogobio ventralis, assembly GCA_039654625.1. Lineage (NCBI taxonomy): Eukaryota > Metazoa > Chordata > Actinopteri > Cypriniformes > Gobionidae > Rhinogobio > Rhinogobio ventralis. Next base: position 15,223,315 of record CM077193.1, read on the forward strand.
AAGGCGGCATAGAAAATGTTCTAGAAATATGTCCAATAGGTCAAAATTGGACTACTGTCTGATTGATATAACATCAGAAGGATTCTAAAGTTGGAATGGAAGATAAAGTTTGAAGACTCTGAAGCCAGAAATATATTCAAAAGGTCAAATATGGTCTACCGTCTGACTGATATAACATCAGGAGTCTATGAGTATGTATAGAAAGTTCAAGATTGGGAACTAATTGAGGCCTCAATTAGTTTGTATAGAAAATGTTTAAGAAATATGTTCAATAGGTCAAAAGTGGACTACTGTCTGATTGATATAACATCAGAATGAGTCTAAAGAAGGAATGGAAGTTAAAGTTTGAAGACTCTGAAGCCAGAAAAATGTTCAAAAGGTCAAATATGGTCTACAGTCTGACTGATATAACATCAGAAGGAGTCTATGAGTATGGATAGAAAGTTCAAGATTGAGAACTCTTTGTCTTGAAATAATTTCAGTATGTCAAATATGGACCACTGTATGGTTGATGAGACATCAGAAGGCCTCAATTAGGCGGCATTGAAAATGTTCTAGAAATATTTTCAATAGGTCAAAATTAGACTACTGTCTGATGGATATAACATCAGAATGAGTCTAAAGCAGGAATGGAAGATAAAGTTTGAAGACTCTGAAGCCAGAAAAATGTTCAAAAGGTCAAATTTGGTCTACTGTCTGACTGATATAACATCAGAAGGAGTCTATGAGTATGGATAGAAAGTTCAAGATTAAGAACTCCTTGTCTTTAAATAATTTCAGAATGTCAAATATGGACTACTGTATGGTTGATGAGACATCATAAGGCCTCAATTAGGCGGCATAGAAAATGTTCAAGCAATATGTCCAATAGGTCAAAATTCAAGATCAAAGCCTTGAGAACACTTTGTTCTAAAAAAAAAGTTTAGTATGTCAAATATGGACCACTATATGGTTGATGAGACATCAGAAGGCCTCAATTAGGCGGCATAGAAAATGTTCAAGAAATATGTCCAATATGTCAAAATTGGACTACTGTCTGATTGATATAACATCAGAATGAGTCTAAAGCAGGAATGGAAGATAAAGATTGAAGACTCTGAAGCCAGAAATATGTTCAAAAGGTCAAATACGATCTACCGTCTGACTGATATAACATCAGAAGGAGTCTATGAGTATGTATAGAAAGTTCAAGATTGGCAACTAATTGAGGCCTCAATTAGTTTGTATAAAAAATGTTTAAGAAATATGTTCAATAGGTCAAAAGTGGACTACTGTCTGATTGATATAACATCAGAATGAGTCTAAAGAAGGAATGTAAGTTAAAGTTTGAAGACTCTGAAGCCAGAAAGATGTTCAAAAGGTCAAATATGGTCTACCGTCTGACTCATATAACATCAGAAGGAGTCTATGAGTATGGATAGAAAGTTCAAGATTGAGAACTCTGTCTTGAAATAAATTTCAGTATGTCAAATATAGACTACTGTATGGTTGATGAGACATCAGAAGGCCTCAATTAGGCGGCATAGAAAATGTTCAAGAAATATGTCCAATATGTCAAAATTGGACTACTGTCTGATTGATATAACATCAGAATGAGTCTAAAGCAGGAATGGAAGATAAAGATTGAAGACTCTGAAGCCAGAAATATGTTCAAAAGGTCAAATACGATCTACCGTCTGACTGATATAACATCAGAAGGAGTCTATGAGTATGTATAGAAAGTTCAAGATTGGCAACTAATTGAGGCCTCAATTAGTTTGTATAAAAAATGTTTAAGAAATATGTTCAATAGGTCAAAAGTGGACTACTGTCTGATTGATATAACATCAGAATGAGTCTAAAGAAGGAATGTAAGTTAAAGTTTGAAGACTCTGAAGCCAGAAAGATGTTCAAAAGGTCAAATATGGTCTACCGTCTGACTCATATAACATCAGAAGGAGTCTATGAGTATGGATAGAAAGTTCAAGATTAAGAACTCCTTGTCTTGAAATAATTTCAGAATGTCAAATATGTATTGTTGATGTGAAATCATAAGGCCTCAATTAAGGCGGCATAGAAAATGTTCAAGAAATGTGTCCAATAGGTCAAAATTCAAGATCAAAGCCTTGAGAACTCTTTGTTCTAAAAAAAAAGTTCAGTATGTCAAATATGGACCACTGTATGGTTGATGAGACATCAGAAGGCCTCAATTAGCCGGCTTTGAAAATGTTCTAGAAATATTTTCAATAGGTCAAAATTGGACTACTGTCTGATTGATATAACATCAGAATGAGTCTAAAGTAGGAATGGAAGATAAAATCAGAAGCCAGAAAGATGTTCAAAAGGTCAATTATGGTCTACCGTCTGACTGTATTGTTGATGAGAAATCAGAAAGCCTCAATTAATGCGGCATAGAAAATGTTCAAGAAATGTGTCCAATAGGTCAAAATTGGACTACTGTCTGATTAATATAACATCAGAAGGAGTCTAAAATAGGAATGGAAGATAAAGTTTGAAGACTCTGAAGCCAGATATATATTCAAAAGGTCAAACATGGTCTACCGTCTGACTGATATAACATCAGAAGGAGTCTATGAGTATGTATAGAAAGTTCAAGATTGAGAACTAATTGAGGCCTCAGTTAGTCTGTATAGAAAATGTTTAAGAAATATGTTCAATAGGTCAAAATTCAAGATCAAAGCCTTGAGAACTCTTTGTTCTAAAAAAAAAAGTTCAGTATGTCAAATATGGACCACTGTATGGTTGATGAGACATCAGAAGGCCTCAATTAGGCGGCATTGAAAATGTTCTAGAAATATTTTCAATAGGTCAAATATGGACTACTGTCTGATTGATATAACATCAGAATGAGTCTAAAGTAGGAATGGAAGATAAAATCAGAAGCCAGAAAGATGTTCAAAAGGTCAATTATGGTCTACCGTCTGACTGTATTGTTGATGAGAAATCAGAAAGCCTCAATTAATGCGGCATAGAAAATGTTCAAGAAATGTGTCCAATAGGTCAAAATTGGACTACTGTCTGATTAATATAACATCAGAAGGAGTCTAAAATAGGAATGGAAGATAAAGTTTGAAGACTCTGAAGCCAGATATATATTCAAAAGGTCAAACATGGTCTACCGTCTGACTGATATAGCATCAGATGGAGTCTATGAGTATGTATAGAAAGTTCAAGATTGAGAACTAATTGAGGCCTCAATTAGTCTGTATAGAAAATGGTCAAGAAATATGTTCAATAGGTCAAAATTCAAGATCAAAGCCTTGAGAACTCTTTGTTCTAAAAAAAAAAGTTCAGTATGTCAAATATGGACCACTGTATGGTTGATGAGACATCAGAAGGCCTTAATTAGGCGGCATTGAAAATGTTCTAGAAAGATTTCAATAGGTCAAAATTCGGCTACTGTCTGACTGATATAACATCAGAAGGAGTCTATGAACGTCAAATATGGACTACTAACCCTAACCCTAACACTACCCTAACCCTGACCCTAACCCTAACCTAACCCTAACCCTAACTCTAACCCTAACCCTAACCCTAACCCTAACCCTAACTTCAGAAGGCCTCAATTATGGCAGCATAGAAATTTTTCAAGAAATATGTCCAATAGGTCAAAACTGGACTACTGTCTGACTGATATAACATCAGAAGGAGTCTATGAGCATGGATAGAAAGTTCAAGATTAAGAACTTCCTTGTCTTGAAATAATTTCAGAAAGTCAAATATGGACTACTAACCCTAACCCTAACCATAATCCTAACACTAACCCTAACCCTAACCGTAACTGTAACTGTAACCGTAACCGTAACCGTAACCGTAACCGTAACCCTAACCCTAACCCTAACCTAACAGTAACCGTAACCGTAACCGTAACCCTAACCGTAACCCTAACCCTAACCCTAACCCTAACCTAACCTAACCCTAACCCTAACCCTAACCGTAACCGTAACCGTAACCGTAACCCTAACACTAATCCTAACCCTAACCCTAACCCTAACCTAACCTAACCCTAACCTAACCTAACCCTAACCCTAACCCTAACCTAACCTAACCCTAACCCTAACCCTAACCTAACCCTAACCCTAACCCTAACCCTAACCCTAACCGTAACCCTAACCTAACCCTAACCCTAACCCTAACCGTAACCGTAACCGTAACCCCAACCCCAACCCTAACCTAACCCTAACCCTAACCCTAACCTAACCTAACCCTAACCCTAACCCTAACACTAACCCTAACCCTAACCCTAACCCTAACCCTAACTAACCCTAACCCTAATCTTATCCTAATCTAACCCTAACCCTAACCGTAACCGTAACCGTAACCGTAACCGTAACCGTAACCCCAACCCTAACCTAACCCTAACCGTAACCGTAACCATAACCTAACCTAACCTAACCTAACCTAACCTAACCTAACCCTAACCCTAACCCTAACCTTAACCCTAATCTAACCCTAACCCTAACCCTAACCTAACCTAACCTAACCTAACCGTAACCGTAACCCTAACCCTAACCCTAACCCTAACCCTAACCCTAACCTAACCCTAACCCTAACCTAACCTAACCGTAACCGTAACCGTAACCGTAACCGTAACCCTAACCCTAACCCTAACCCTAACCTAACACTAACCCTAACCCTAACTAACCCTAACCCTAATCTAACCCTAACCCTAACCGTAACCGTAACCGTAACCATAACCGTAACCGTAACCGTAACCGTAACCCTAACACTAACCCTAACCCTAACCCTAACCCTAACCCTAACTAACCCTAACCCTAACCCTAATCTAATCCTAATCTAACCCTAACCCTAACCCTAACCCTAACCCT
>CM077193.1:15235643-15243143 GCA_039654625.1 Rhinogobio ventralis
CTAACCCTAACCCTAACCCTAACCCTAACCCTAACCTAACCCTAACCCTAACCCTAACCCTAACCCTAACCCTAACCCTAACCCTACTCTAACCCTAAGCTAACCCTAACCCTAACCCTAACCCTAACCCTAACCTAACCCTAACCCTAACCCTAACTAACCCTAACCCTAATCTAACCCTAATCTAACCCTAACCCTAACCGTAACCGTAACCGTAACCCTAACCCTAACCCTAACCCTAACCCTAACCCTATCCCTAACCGTAATCGTAATCGTAACCGTAACCCTAACCCTAACCCTAACCCTAACCTAACCTAACCGTAACCGTAACCCTAACCCTAACCCTAACCCTAACCCTAAGCTAACCCTAACCCTAACCCTAAGCTAACCCTAACCCTAACCCTAACTAACCCTAACCCTTATCTAACCTAACCCTAACCCTTATCTAACCTAACCCTAACCGTAACCGTAACCGTAACCCTAACCCTAACCCTAACACTAACCCTAACCGTAACCGTAACTGTAACCGTAACCCTAACCTAACCCTAATCTAACCCTAACCCTAACCTTAATCGTAACCGTAACCGTAACCCTAACCCTAACCCTAACCCTAACCCTAACCGTAATCGTAACCTAACCCTAACCCTAACCCTAACCCTAACCCTAACTAACCCTAACCCTACTCTAACCCTAATCTAACCCTAACCCTAACTCTAACCTAACCCTAACCCTAACCCTTACCCTAACCCTAACCCTAACCCTAACCCTAACCCTAACCCTTACCCTAACCCTAACCTAACCGTAACCCTAACCCTAAACCTAACACTAATCGTAACCGTAACCCTAACACTAACCCTAACCCTAACCCTAACCCTAACTAACCCTAACCCTAATCTAACCCTAACATAACCCTAACTCTAACCCTAACCCTAACACTAACCTAACCTAACCTAACCGTAACCCTAACCCTAACCCTAACCTAACCTAACCTAACCTAACCGTAACCGTAACCGTAACCGTAACCGTAACCCTAACCTAACCTAACCTAACCCTAACCCTAATGCTAACCCTAACTCTAACCCTAACCCTAACCCTAACCTAACCTAACCCTAACCCTAACCCTAACTAAACCTAACCCTAACCCTAACCCTAACCGTAACCCTAACCCTAACCGTAACCGTAACCGTAACCGTAACCGTAACCGTAACCCTAACCCTAACCCTAACCTAACCTAACCCTAACCCTAACCCTAACATAACCCTAACCGTAACCGTAACCGTAACCCTAACCCTAACACTAACACTAACCCTAACCGTAACCGTAACCGTAACCGTAACCGTAACCCTAACCCTAACCTAACCCTAATCTAACCCTAACCCTGACCTTAATCGTAACCGTAACCCTAACCCTAACCCTAACCCTAACCCTAACCCTAACCGTAATCGTAACCGTAACCCTAACCCTAACCCTAACCCTAACATAACCCTAACCGTAACGGTAACCCTAACCCTAACCCTAACACTAACCCTAACCCTAACCCTAACCGTGACCGTAACCGTAACCGTAACCGTAACCGTAACCCTAACCCTAACCCTAACCCTAACCTAACCCTAATCTAACCCTAACCCTAACCTTAATCGTAACCGTAACCCTAACCCTAACCCTAACCCTAACATAACCCTAACCGTAACGGTAACCCTAACCCTAACCCTAACCCTAACTAAACCTAACCCTAACCCTAACCGTAACCGTAACCGTAACCCTAACCCTAACCCTAACACTAACCCTAACCGTAACCGTAACCCTAACCTAACCCTAATCTAACCCTAACCCTAACCTTAATCGTAACCGTAACCCTAACCCTAACCCTAACCCTAACCCTAACCCTAACCGTAATCGTAACCGTAACCTAACCCTAACCCTAACCCTAACCTAACCTAACCTAACCTAACCTAACCTAACCTAACCCTAACCCTAACCCTAAGCTAACCCTAACCCTAACCCTAACCCTAACCCTAACCCTAACCTAACCCTAACCCTAACCCTAACTAACCCTAACCCTAATCTAACCCTAATCTAACCCTTACCCTAACCCTAACCCTAACCCTAACCCTAACCCTTACCCTAACCCTAACCTAACCGTAACCCTAACCCTAAACCTAACACTAATCGTAACCGTAACCGTAACCCTAACACTAACCCTAACCCTAACCCTAACCCTAACTAACCCTAACCCTAATCTAACCCTAACATAACCCTAACTCTAACCCTAACCCTAACCCTAACCCTAACACTAACCTAACCTAACCGTAACCCTAACCCTAACCCTAACCTAACCTAACCTAACCGTAACCGTAACCGTAACCGTAACCGTAACCCTAACCTAACCTAACCTAACCCTAACCCTAATGCTAACCCTAACTCTAACCCTAACCTAACCCTAACCCTAACCCTAACCCTAACTAAACCTAACCGTAACCGTAACCGTAACCCTAACCCTAACCCTAACCCTAACCCTAACCTAACCTAACCCTAACCCTAACCCTAACCCTAACATAACCCTAACCGTAACCGTAACCGTAACCCTAACCCTAACCCTAACACTAACCCTAACCCTAACCCTAACCCTAACCGTAACCGTAACCGTAACCGTAACCGTAACCCTAACCCTAACCTAACCCTAATCTAACCCTAACCCTAACCGTAATCGTAACCGTAACCCTAACCCTAACCCTAACCCTAACCCTAACATAACCCTAACATTAACGGTAACCCTAACCCTAACCCTAACACTAACCCTAACCCTAACCCTAACCGTAACCGTAACCGTAACCCTAACCCTAACCCTAACCTAACCCTAATCTAACCCTAACCCTAACCCTAACCCTAACCCTAACCTAACCTAACCCTAACCCTAACCCTAACTAACCCTAACCCTAACCCTAACCCTAATCTAACCATAATCTAACCCTAACTTTAACCCTAACCCTAACCCTAACTAAACCTAACCCTAACCCTAACCCTAACCGTAACCCTAACCCTAACCGTAACCGTAACCGTAACCGTAACCGTAACCCTAACCCTAACCCAACCTAACCCTAACCCTAACCCTAACATAACCCTAACCGTAACCGTAACCGTAACCCTAACCCTAACACTAACACTAACCCTAACCGTAACCGTAACCGTAACCGTAACCCTAACCCTAACCTAACCCTAATCTAACCCTAACCCTGACCTTAATCGTAACCGTAACCCTAACCCTAACCCTAACCCTAACCCTAACCGTAATCGTAACCGTAACCCTAACCCTAACCCTAACCCTAACATAACCCTAACCGTAACGGTAACCCTAACCCTAACCCTAACACTAACCCTAACCCTAACCCTAACCGTGACCGTAACCGTAACCGTAACCGTAACCGTAACCCTAACCCTAACCCTAACCCTAACCTAACCCTAACCCTAACCCTAACCCTAACCTTAATCGTAACCGTAACCCTAACCCTAACCCTAACCCTAACATAACCCTAACCGTAACGGTAACCCTAACCCTAACCCTAACCCTAACTAAACCTAACCCTAACCCTAACCGTAACCGTAACCCTAACCCTAACCCTAACACTAACCCTAACCGTAACCGTAACCCTAACCTAACCCTAATCTAACCCTAACCCTAACCTTAATCGTAACCGTAACCCTAACCCTAACCCTAACCCTAACCCTAACCCTAACCGTAATCGTAACCGTAACCTAACCCTAACCCTAACCCTAACCTAACCTAACCTAACCTAACCTAACCTAACCTAACCTAACCTAACCCTAACCCTAACCCTAACCCTAAGCTAACCCTAACCCTAACCCTAACCCTAACCCTAACCCTAACCTAACCCTAACCCTAACCCTAACTAACCCTAACCCTAATCTAACCCTAATCTAACCCTTACCCTAACCCTAACCCTAACCCTAACCCTAACCCTAACCCTTACCCTAACCCTAACCTAACCGTAACCCTAACCCTAAACCTAACACTAATCGTAACCGTAACCGTAACCCTAACACTAACCCTAACCCTAACCCTAACCCTAACTAACCCTAACCCTAATCTAACCCTAACATAACCCTAACTCTAACCCTAACCCTAACCCTAACCCTAACACTAACCTAACCTAACCGTAACCCTAACCCTAACCCTAACCTAACCTAACCTAACCGTAACCGTAACCGTAACCGTAACCGTAACCGTAACCGTAACCCTAACCTAACCTAACCTAACCCTAACCCTAATGCTAACCCTAACTCTAACCCTAACCTAACCCTAACCCTAACCCTAACCCTAACTAAACCTAACCCTAACCGTAACCGTAACCGTAACCGTAACCCTAACCCTAACCCTAACCCTAACCCTAACCTAACCTAACCCTAACCCTAACCCTAACCCTAACCCTAACATAACCCTAACCGTAACCGTAACCGTAACCGTAACCCTAACCCTAACACTAACCCTAACCCTAACCGTAACCGTAACCGTAACCGTAACCCTAACCTAACCCTAATCTAACCCTAACCCTAACCGTAATCGTAACCGTAACCCTAACCCTAACCCTAACCCTAACCCTAACATAACCCTAACATTAACGGTAACCCTAACCCTAACCCTAACACTAACCCTAACCGTAACCGTAACCGTAACCGTAACCCTAACCCTAACCCTAACCTAACCCTAATCTAACCCTAACCCTAACCCTAACTCTAACCCTAACCTAACCTAACCCTAACCCTAACCCTAACTAACCCTAACCCTAACCCTAACCCTAATCTAACCATAATCTAACCCTAACTTTAACCCTAACCCTAACCCTAACTAAACCTAACCCTAACCCTAACCCTAACCGTAACCCTAACCCTAACCGTAACCGTAACCGTAACCGTAACCGTAACCCTAACCCTAACCCAACCTAACCCTAACCCTAACCCTAACATAACCCTAACCGTAACCGTAACCGTAACCCTAACCCTAACACTAACACTAACCCTAACCGTAACCGTAACCGTAACCGTAACCCTAACCCTAACCTAACCCTAATCTAACCCTAACCCTGACCTTAATCGTAACCGTAACCCTAACCCTAACCCTAACCCTAACCCTAACCGTAATCGTAACCGTAACCCTAACCCTAACCCTAACATAACCCTAACCGTAACGGTAACCCTAACCCTAACCCTAACACTAACCCTAACCCTAACCCTAACCGTGACCGTAACCGTAACCGTAACCGTAACCGTAACCCTAACCCTAACCCTAACCCTAACCTAACCCTAACCCTAACCCTAACCCTAACCTTAATCGTAACCGTAACCCTAACCCTAACCCTAACCCTAACATAACCCTAACCGTAACGGTAACCCTAACCCTAACCCTAACCCTAACTAAACCTAACCCTAACCCTAACCGTAACCGTAACCCTAACCCTAACCCTAACACTAACCCTAACCGTAACCGTAACCCTAACCTAACCCTAATCTAACCCTAACCCTAACCTTAATCGTAACCGTAACCCTAACCCTAACCCTAACCCTAACCCTAACCCTAACCGTAATCGTAACCGTAACCTAACCCTAACCCTAACCCTAACCTAACCTAACCTAACCTAACCTAACCTAACCTAACCTAACCTAACCCTAACCCTAACCCTAACCCTAAGCTAACCCTAACCCTAACCCTAACCCTAACCCTAACCCTAACCTAACCCTAACCCTAACCCTAACTAACCCTAACCCTAATCTAACCCTAATCTAACCCTTACCCTAACCCTAACCCTAACCCTAACCCTAACCCTAACCCTTACCCTAACCCTAACCTAACCGTAACCCTAACCCTAAACCTAACACTAATCGTAACCGTAACCGTAACCCTAACACTAACCCTAACCCTAACCCTAACCCTAACTAACCCTAACCCTAATCTAACCCTAACATAACCCTAACTCTAACCCTAACCCTAACCCTAACCCTAACACTAACCTAACCTAACCGTAACCCTAACCCTAACCCTAACCTAACCTAACCTAACCGTAACCGTAACCGTAACCGTAACCGTAACCGTAACCCTAACCTAACCTAACCTAACCCTAACCCTAATGCTAACCCTAACTCTAACCCTAACCTAACCCTAACCCTAACCCTAACCCTAACTAAACCTAACCCTAACCGTAACCGTAACCGTAACCGTAACCCTAACCCTAACCCTAACCCTAACCTAACCTAACCCTAACCCTAACCCTAACCCTAACCCTAACATAACCCTAACCGTAACCGTAACCGTAACCGTAACCCTAACCCTAACACTAACCCTAACCCTAACCGTAACCGTAACCGTAACCGTAACCCTAACCTAACCCTAATCTAACCCTAACCCTAACCGTAATCGTAACCGTAACCCTAACCCTAACCCTAACCCTAACCCTAACATAACCCTAACATTAACGGTAACCCTAACCCTAACCCTAACACTAACCCTAACCGTAACCGTAACCGTAACCGTAACCGTAACCCTAACCCTAACCCTAACCTAACCCTAATCTAACCCTAACCCTAACCCTAACCCTAACCCTAACCTAACCGTAACCCTAACCCTAACCCTAACCCTAACCCTAACCTAACCCTAACCCTAACCCTAACCCTAACCCTAACCCTAACCCTAAGCTAACCCTAACCCTAACCCTAACCCTAACCCTAAGCTAACCCTAACCCTAACCCTAACTAACCCTAACCCTTATCTAACCCTAATCTAACCTTAACCCTAACCCTAACTCTAACCTAACCCTAACCCTAACTAACCCTAACCCTTATCTAACCCTAATCTAACCTTAACCCTAACCCTAACTCTAACCTAACCCTAACCCTAACCTAACCTAACCTAACCTAACCTAACCTAACCTAACCGTAACCGTAACCTAACCTAACCTAACCTAACCGTAACTGTAACCCTAACCCTAACCCTAACCCTAACCTAACCTAACCCTAACCCTAACCCTAACTAACCCTAACCCTAACCCTAACCCTAATCTAACCATAATCTAACCCTAACTTTAATCCTAATCTAACCCTAACCCTAACCTAACCTAACCTAACCTAACCTAACCTAACCTAACCGTAACCGTAACCATAACCGTAACCGTAACCGTAACCGTAACCGTAACCCTAACCCTAACCCTAACTAACCCTAACCCTTATCTAACCCTAACCCTAACCCTAACTCTAACCTAACCTAACCTAACCTAACCTAACCTAACCTAACCCTAACCTAACTCTAAGCCTAACCGTAACCCTAACCCTAAAACTAACCCTAACCCTTACCCTAACCCTAACCCTAATCTAACCCTAATCTAACCCTAACCGTAACCGTAACCGTAACCGTAACCGTAACCGTAACCCTAACCCTAACCCTAACCCTAACCCTAACCCTATCCCTAACCGTAATCGTAACCGTAACCGTAA